>CAPT01000145.1:0-26122 GCA_001039675.1 Nakaseomyces delphensis CBS 2170
AATAATATATATATATATATATATATATATACATATATTTTAAAGTAAAATATTACTATATACAATTTCTAGTTAACTCTTGTGTGAAATAACTATTGAAGAGTGTTCTACTTCTTAAGAGTGAAATAAAATGCGATTAGATTTATGATGAAAAATAGAAAAAATAGTAATGAGAATGTCACCTTGTGAAATTTATTAATGATGAAAGTCGATGATCCGAAGTTAACTGTAGTGAGAAAACTAGCAGGCGATATACCTATCCTTATACATGAAGATAACATTGTCTAATTTCATTGACACTAAAGATATAGTGAAACAAGTAAAGATAAAACCTATAAATGTTTCTAGCATTCTTCCAAAACGAACAACCCCATTAAAGAAGAAACCTATAAAACCCCTAAAGCGTAGGGATGATCGACCTACATTTAAATGGCAAGACCTTAATATGGAAGTGAATAAGCATTACCAGCAACCATCGGTAACTGAACTTAACTCGATAAATTGTTTTTTTAACAGGGCCCAATGTGTTTATGAGTGGAGTGCAACTAAGCTACTGGATATACCTGGAGAGCAGATGAACGAATTTTACTCTGACATGAAGAATGATAATTCACAAAGTGCTGGGAAAAGTACTAAATTATACCCTGGCAAGACCAAGTATCCATTTCAACTGATAAAGCCTTTGCCGGAGATAGCATTTCTTGGAAAGACAAATGCGGGAAAATCAACAATACTAAATAATTTGAATACCAGCTTTCAGAATAAGGACCTAGATAGTTTTGCCCGTATGTCTAGCCGTCCAGGATATACGAAAACATTGAATTGTTATAATATTGGCAATAGATTTAGACTTATAGACACACCTGGTTATGGATTTCACAGCTCTAAAAACGAGGGGGATATTACTACTGATTATCTACTAAACCGGAAGGAACTAAGGCGTTGTTTCGTTTTAATCTCTGCTGAATCTATGTTAACCGCGAATGATGAACATATCATCTCATATCTGACAGATAATGGACTTCCGTTTGAAATTGTATTTACCAAAATGGATAAAATTAAAAACCATGACCAGTTTCTCCAAAACATTGAAGTGTCAGGCCTACGACAACTTCCAACGCTACCCAAGCTAATCTTTACAAATTCTAAGATAACAAAACAAATCTCGAAGAGGTTCGGTATTGATTACCTTCGGTATTCCATATTCGAAAGCTGTGGATTAGACCCTTTACTAAAACCCCAGAAGATAAACATATCATCGACGCCCACTTCCAAAAGTGATTGAGAGATAAAAATGCTTGTATATAACGTAAATACATATATAACATATATTTAGAAACTTTTGGTTCATCATGCTCTTGTATGTTTTATATCGTTATATACGTTTTGATGTGTCCATTTTTTTCAACCCTTGTGACAACGCAAAGAAAAAAAAAATGATGGAATTGAAGCAATAAACATACAAAATATTGAAAGTTCAAATGAATGAAGTCGAAACTAAAGCTGTTATACTTACATTAGTTTCAATATTGATCTGAAATAATATTTGAGAGCTTCTATTTTGGGCTTAGCAATTTGGGAAATCAAAAATTTATCATAGCCCTAAGTACAAGAAAAGTATTGGCTTACTATAGTCAATTTTGGGTTTCATATAATTATTTACTAAACGATGATGAGTATGGCCATGATATCTCGCGTTCACTTAGCCACCTTTTTGTTGAATAGGTCATATCATGCCACAGCAGTAACCGGAGGGGCTAGGGCAGTGAAGTTCTTAAAGGCGCAGAAGAAGAGACAAAAGAATGAGGCAAAACAGGCTAGTATAAAAAGTTCATCAGAAAATATCGATCCCGTACTTGGTAGGAAGGAAACACCATTTATCAATCGTATAATGGCAGAACTTAAAGAACCAAATGTTCTAATGGGAGGTTACGAATATCAAGAGGTTGAGAAATTTCTGGCTAGCATAGAGGCAACAAAACAAGAATACAGAAATTTATCACCACTAAATGTCGAAATGGCTCAAACTGAAACGTCTGAGAGTCTCGCCAATCGTCAGGAGGCCATCTCAAGAGTACTAAATATTAGAAATGCTAATGGAAAGGACTCGATGAAGATTGCACTTCGCCTCGCCCGTGAAGAATTCCAAAGATTCCCACATGATACTGGTTCAAGTGAAGTTCAGGCAGCATGCATGACCGTTAGAATACACAACTTAGCACAACATATACAGAGTCATAAAAAGGATAACGCTAATACAAGAGTATTGAGGATGTTAGTTCAACAAAGACAAAGTATCCTTAAATATTTAAAACGTGATAATCCGGAGAGATATTATTGGACATTGGAAAAATTGGGATTGAATGATGCGGCAGTCATGCAACAATTCAATTTAGACAGAAGATATATGCAAGATTTCAAGTTTTTCGGTGATAGAATACTTATTAGGGAATCTAAAAAAGTCGCACAACAGCTTCGCAAAGATGAGAGAAAACAAAAGCGTGCCAGTAAACAAGGTGAAGCCATTACAGTTTGAAATTCGATCGTCGATTTAGTTTAACTATTATTTGAGCTTGTCAATTACTTGTAAATAACTAGGATAAAGGCAATCTTTAGTAAATATATGATTTATTCGTCCCATTTAAAAATATTACTTAAAAAATAATTTATATGAAATGAATATATGATAATGGGCAACTTAGAATATATTTATAGACTATCTCAATAGAGCTGTATTTTCATTAACATCGTTTTCCTCCTCATCTGAATCTGTAAAGTAACTTTCGTCTAATTCTTCGTCATCTTCTGTTTCTTTTAGAATTTCGGCATAATTCAAGATACTTTCCCAGTTAGGATATAATACATAGTATGCTTCTACCAACCCTATTAGTAACATGGCACTACCAATACCAACCCACAGACCGTAAAGTTTCCAATCAAAGAACCACCCCAATAATAACGCAAGTGGTATTCCAAATAAATAATAACCGAGCAGATTTATAACGCTACCTAAACCTTGCATACCTTGACCTCTCAAACATGAACCAGCAACAGCATTCAAAGCGTCAAAGATTTGAACGACACCTACTAATCTTAGTACATTACTAATTAGAGAGATAACTTCATCATCTCTGGAATAAACGCGCGCAATTATATTCCTTCCGAAAATCAATAGGCAGCAATTGAATAAACCAGCACCTACGGAGAAAGTTAGTCCAACTGCAGAGGCATTATGTGCCAAATCTGTCCTCTTTGCTCCAATAAAATTAGCTATTCTTGTGGATGCGGAAATACCGATGGCAAAAGGAACCATATAAAGCAATGCAGCCATGGTGGATACTGCAGATTGTGCTGCCAAATAAGATGTACCAAAATATGCGCTAAACAAAGTCAAAAGTTCATAAGAAAGCTCTTCAGCCTCTAGCATTACTATTCCTGAAAATGCTAAATGTCCCAAGTCTTTCCAGTGCGTAAACGCCTTTTTGGAGAAACCGCCCCAACATTTTTTACCATCAATATAAATGGTATATGAAAGTAATAAGATAAACATAAACCAAAAATTTATAACAACTGCTATTGCTGAACCAATAAAACCCACACCAATATATTTATTCCAAACAAGTAAATAACTCAGTAACACATTCAATGGTGCACAAATTAGTAGTACATATATGCCTGCATCAAAAATACCTTGGGCCTGTAAGAATCGTTTCAAATTCTCAAAAAGGATATAACCAGGGGCGCCCAAGATAAGAACACGTAGAAATCGAGATGTTAAATGGATAAGCTCTTTTTCAGGAACCACAAGGAATAGGATTGGTTCTGAAAACCACCAAAACAATGCGAATGGAATGAAAATAACAAATGATAGAACTATACACCTTTGTAGATGAATTCCCACACTAAAATATCTACCAGATCCATAAGCCTGAGGACATAATGTGTCTAAACTAGTAGCAATACCCTCAAATATTGCAAGTGTAATATTTGAGGTCATAGAGGCTAATGAAACTGCTGCTAGCTGATTCTTCCCTAAATGCCCTACCGTTAAAGAGCAAACCATAGGGAAAATTTGTTCAAGGAGAAAAGTAAATATTAAGGGAAATGAAAAAGATGATAGTACCTTCGCCTCTTCTTTGAAAGTGACTTTATCTGGTAATTTTTGAAGATCTTTAAATTCTGTATCAGACAATTCCTGGTAAATAGTGGGAATGGTTCCTCTGCTGTTGATTGATATTAATGAGGGTCGCCTTCTACCCTTTTGTCTTGTAATGGTTTCATAAACTTGCTTCTGGGTCTTGATTCTATTCATGAAATCTTCATAGTCCATTTCTCTTGGATTGCTTACACTATTTCTAACACTTGTTCGCTCGATATCGTCGTCATTGTCGGAGTTGTATACTGATGAGTATCTCCGTTCATGTTCTTGAATAATCCAATCTGTATCAGGAGGAGATATTATCGGTGTTTCAGACACCAGAGAGGGTAAGGATACAGTTCTGCTTAATTCACCTTCTTCAACATCATCATAATACAAGTCTAGCGATTCTTCTTCAATGTTATTCAGAAACTGAGATGGTTCATGCACTAAACTTCCGAAATCATCAACAAGTGATTGATAGCTCCTTTGGTCATTATTATTGGGTGTAGTTCTCTTCCTTCGGTATTTCCTAACTAAAGGGTTCTTTTTATTTGGAGGGAAAAAACCTAGCGATATCCTTCGGTGAGTATTGGTGATACCCATACCTCCAGTTAATAAAGTAGGATGAACTTCAGAGAGTGTTTTAGAAAATATACCAGCCATTATTATTAATTTTTTTTTTATTTGTGTTACAGCTGCAATAAAAAGTCGGGACTCCCCTTAAATCGTCGATTTGTTAATTGATCATGAAATAAAAAGAGTTATCCAATCTTGTCACAATATTAAATTACTGAGCATAAACCTCAGTCTTGTCAAATTGGGGTTCCCTTTATTAAATATTATATTTGCGTGAACCATTTTAAGATGTGAAATCATGAACTCAGTATTGTTTTTTATTTTTTTTTTTTTCTGAGGATATGTAGGATATTATGACTATACCTATTGACGACTGGCTAGAAAAATTGTGTTTTATGTGATGAACCCAGTGTTTTTATTTCATTACTATTCAAATAATATATAAAAAAATACGTTATAAAACGTTTTAGATGCATTTTAGAATACATCAGGGAGCTTCTCTATAACGTAGGAATGACCACCGACACTCATTAATGGAATACCCGGGATTTTCCTTACTCTCTGCTTCAATCCTGCATCATTGGTAGCTACAATGTAACATTTGTGTTGAAGGACTCTATGCACAATGCAGTCATCCGCATAGGTTCCTTTATGTGAGCAGGTAAGTCTTTTTATTCGAGGATCTTTAGCCAGCTTTAAAGCGATTCTGTATTTTGGACCCAACTTCTCCAATTCTGCGATAACACAGTCCGTTATCAGCGGGTTACACTTGGCAAGCAAACAGTCCATCATGCCCCTTACTATATCTATTTTCTTCTGGATAGAGAAATTTATAAAATTGGTGTCAATAAGAACCTGATAGGGCGGCTTGATAGCCTCGTTATATTGGAAAAAAAGAGCACTGGACACCTGCGGGATATTCCTGGTTAGCTCAGGGTCATCTTTCTTGTCTATTTTTTCTTGATTTGCCTTTAACCTCTGATCCTTCTTCGTATTCAAAGTACGTTTTACTAACGCAAACTTTCTGGTCTTCTTGGCTTTACCCATTTTCAAGCTGATATATATCTTTTTTTTGGTATTATATTAGAGGTCCCCTGAGATAAATTAACAAAAATTTATAGCAGCTGAAGGTGAACGTAGTTTGTAGTAAAGTCGGAATAAAATATAACAAATTCATAACTGTTCTTTGGTTCAAGTCGATGCTCATCGCAAAAAATTATTAAAAAAATAAAAAAATAAAAACTTTCAGCAAACTGTTACCCGGAAAATAATAAAAATTAAATTTTTAAAAAATAAAAAAGTTTAGCGTCACAGACAGGATTCGAACCTGCGAAGGTAAAACCCAATGCCTAGTTGCTGTTCGCGTTATGGAATAGCAGGGCATCGCCTTAACCACTCGGCCACTGGGACACTTGAGTTTGTTAAATTTTTGTCAGAGGATGTCCCAGGTCTAAAGCTTTGTCGCAGTTCAAATGAATGCATAGCAAACATATTTATTATAGGAAACTAAACAGACTTCCATTATCCGATATGAGGATCAGGTAATTATACATGTAATTATTATTATTCTGCTTCCCTGGGAAGCTCTTAGATGCCCTCACAATTTTCTAGAACAGAAGTATTAATATAAAATTGTTTTTTTGTCCCATATCATCTAAAATGATAGATTAATTAAGGCGACCTCCTGTTATAAGTTGCAGAGGGTTGTAAAATCTCAATATTTAAATGTCAGTCAACCTCAAAAACCCTATTCGTTTTCTATGTTTAAATACAATAAAAAAATCGCTAACTTTATAATCATTTATCTAAGAAATGCATTTTTATTTACAAGAGTTTCGAAGTGTCAATAGGTATGTACTTGTCAATATTTTGGAAGAAGTCATTAAAGTCCATATTTTGTATACCTTGAATAGTTGAGTCAGTAATGTAACCTTTCTCAACGGCAATTTTTTCTGTGCATATCTTACTAGTTACCTCTAATTCAAATTTAGGTCCAGTATGAAATTTCCATTCCGTCGATTTCAGTTTGTTCATGGTTTTCATTATATCTGTGTTAAGAGCAATGTCCTCACTGCAAGTATAAACCTCGTTCTCTAAAGAGTACATTTCGTTAAAACCTGCAGTACAGATATTCATAAACATTTCAGTAGATGATATCGGCAAATTTTGAATCTTCGACCGAACACTCTGTACACTACTTGTGTTCCATTTGATACCCTCAACCTCAGATGGTTTCAGTAGCTTTTTAAAATGATCTATATCTGAATTGATTAGCATCGTTCCATGATGATATGCTTTCCCCTGTGCAACTTTATAAGCACTCCCACTCACCTTGTAATCAGTATAGTTAATATCACCTCTATCATTTTGCATCACGGGAAGACTTGGATCGAATTCTTTAAGCCATGATACTATTTTACCATTGAAAAACTTAGTATCGAATTCATCCCTGGAACAAATATATGAAAAATTTACATTACCTTTATCATGTAGTACTGCACCACCGCCTGATAATCTTCTCAGAAATTCGTATCCTTTTATTTGCAGATTTTTTAGGTGTAATTCTTCCCATACGTTCTGGTTTTTTCCAATCACTGCACATTTGTTGTTGATATAGAACAGTAACCGGTTACTATTGAATATTTTTTTCTTAATTTCAATTGGTGTATTTCTGAATATATAATCCTCCAACGCCAAGTTAAAATAAGGGTTATGTGACGTACTTCGAATCACAAACTTACCAGGAGATTTGATCAATTCGGTAAATTCATTCTTGCTTTTAATCTCTATGGGTGTTGATTCACTGCTCGCTTTCATATTAATATTGTAAATTGATGCAATTTCGTCATTCAATTCTTCGATGTCGGATTTATCTGGGCGGCTTTCTGTTGGTGGAGCAGACGTTTTCGTAACAGGTACGTTGTCAGGAGGTGTAAACATCTCTTCATACATTGTATTCAATTCTTTATACTTTTCATCGCATTCTTTCAGTTCAAATGGAACATTAGAATGTATTGTACGCCCTCCTATCAAACCGATGCCAGCTCGCCGGCCACCTAGAAACGTACAACGCAATAACATAGTTTATCGGTATATTTTTCATCTAGTTACAAGAGAAAATGATTCTCTTGCTGGGAACTTAAAGATGTAAGGTTAATTAGAAATTCTTCGAACGTCTCTGTAATCTCTATAGGAACTTATAAAAATTGTAGGATGTCATTTTTATTGCTACTCCATCGACAATCACCAATTTTTATATTTATTTTCAACGTCAAAATCTTGAATTTTTTTGGCAACGGTTTGTACCTTATTAAATAAAACTATCCCTGTGACAATGACATGGGCTAATAAAGAAGCCTTATTGATAAATTAACGGCAGGTATCTAAACTATTTCTTTTATACAAGGAACCGCGTTCTTCTACCCTTCTTCTGTTCTGCCTTTAATATAAGGAATGGGGGCACTTTCTAATGATTTAGAGCACTATTTCAATTATGCCAAGCAATCACTTGTTGTAAGTGAGTCAGGAATTATTGTTTCTGATGATATATTAAATAGATTACGACTGTTGTCTCCCACATTCAAGGAAAAATGTCGGCATATAACACAGAGGCGGCTTATTTTAAACTCTGAAGAAAGCTTAAGGGATGTCAAAAAACTACGAACTGATGGATCAGCTAGGTTATATACATCAGTCAAAGAGTTCTGGAAGCTTGTTAGCAGTCATCTAGATATCATAGTTGCCTCATTTACCGACGATTTATTTAAGGTACTGGGTTTGGACCGTGAAGATACGCCTGATATTCAATATGAGAAGTATTTAAAATTCCATAAAGCATTGAGAGATATAATTTCCAATTTAAAATCTCTAGTAGTGGGAATATCTGTGGTTGCAGAATACAGTTTTTTAAACTATCCCAAGTTAATGAGGAATATCTGTAAACAAAACAGCGCTATGGATTATACGTTCTATACTTTTACCTATCATATAAAGGAGAGATTAGGTGATAAATTAGGAGATGTTCTAAAATGCGCATATGATGCGTTGACAGGAGATGTGATCAATCAACAACTATCTCAAGTGGGGGCTCAGTATTCGTTGTTTTCGTTGCTGAGTTGTTACAGATTGGATGTTTCAGAAGGTTACCCAATAGATCAGTTCCTTGCCGATCGTATAAATGCCGATATCGGGACTCTAAAAACTTCAGATATTGATGATAATTTTTTTGTTTCAGTTTTTGTTGGTATCAGAAAGGAATTGTTACTAAAGAAACTTTGCCACATAGAATACGGGCGATTCAATCAATACCTACAATTATTCCTTAATGAGGGCGTATTTTTGAGAATACTACATTATATGCTAGAAAAATATGAACGTCGTCTAGAGACCGCTGACGAAGATGTTAAAGTTCAAAATGATGATATACATTATATGTTAAAGAAGTTTTATGATAATAATGGTAACGGTGATATGTATTATTCCTATATTACTAAATTCATTCAACAGAAACTGCGAGCTACTGGAGACCTGAAGTCATCATTGGATAATATCTTTGTACTGGCCACAAATCTTTCCATATTATTCTATTTTGACAAGAGGGCGTTGAAGATAATAATGAACGAGTTATGTTTACGTTTCTCTGGGTCGTTACATATGTATGAGAGTTTTGAGAGGTTACTTGAGATGAAAATAAGGAAATATAATAGAAGTCATGAAAAAGCGGTTGAGTCCGGTTTCAGTTACAAGTTCAGGGATGATTTATTAAAGAATAAATTTCATGACCGGTGCCTTTTTATATTGCCGAATGTCTTGGGGTTTGAGTCCTCATTTCTGAAGTTACACCAACAGAAGCTATTTCGAAGGGCAGTTATGCGGGGCCCAGATATCTACAGGACGATCAGTGATTTCAGTTACCTTGAGATGAACGTTTTATATGGGCTCATTTCGTTGTATGAGAAAACCGATGAAATGCATGCGCTATATGATCTATATCTTTCGCTAAGAAAAAGTTATTTGTTTCTCCAGGATTATAGGAAGAAAGAAGGTCCACAGGTTGTACCTCTTATAATCGACAAGAGGAACGTACCTGCATCATTTCAAAAGGAAACGAACGAGGACTTGATCCTACCGCAAGAGTTACAAGTGCAGTGGCAAAGGCTACATAAATTCTTTCTTGATAATGCGACGTCTGCGGATGCGAAGAGTTTGGTCCCGATGTACTCGTTACAACATTGTGATGTGGAGACGCCGTTCGTACTGGACAACAAGAGACGGCTGGTTATGAACCTAAGTATATACCAGACGTGTATTCTATACCTGTTCAATGACGAGGACGTCGTGAACCTCGATACCATATGTGCGAAAACAGGGTTGAGAACAGAAACAGCGGCCCAGGTGGTTCAATCCTTTGAAGCGGCAAAACTTGTGGTGAAGAGTTCCTCAGGGTACCATCTCAACGCTGAGTTCAAGCCTGATCTCAAGAGGGTCAAGGACGGGAAGTTGAGAATACCGATGGTTCAAAGGCAGAGTTATCTGACCAGTTCTGCGTCTACAGCCAGCACAAGCACAAGCACAAGCATGCCGACGGCCGGGTCACACAGCGAAGGCTACAGTTCGTTGTGGAGACAAGAGTTACTCAAGGCGGCCATTGTCAGGAGCTTGAAGGCCGCGGGCCAAGAGTTGTCGCAAGACCAGTTGGCATCGTCACTGACCCTGGGCGCAAGTGCGGGCGAGTTCAAGGATGCCTTGCACAGACTCTCATCGGACAGAGTGATAAGATCGACCAAGAATGGATACCAATATTGATGATAAAAATAAAAAGCCTAAAACCCTAAATCGTCAGGGCTGACAAAAAAAATTTTTTTTCTTTTCTTCTCAAGACAGTTTTTCATATATAAAAAGAAGCTTGTTTGTTTTTTTACAGTAAAGTGGTACTTATAGAATAGAATAAACAATATAACACCAGACATATAACTTTTTTTTTTGCTGTTTCTTGATAGGTGTCCAGAACACTCAAAAAAAAAAAAAATAACTCTAAAAGAAATACAAGAAAGTGTGATGATAAAAAATCAAATGCATAGTTCAACTGATTTAATATGAAGATAAAAAATTTCCATCGAATTTAGTCTTTCGCTCCTATCTGACTTTCTCTTTCTTGAGTCGATGTAATAATACTGTAAACACAAGTACGTCTTGATAAACCACACGTCTTGTCTATGATATATACAAGGTCAATAGAATGAAGAGAAGTGACCGGGTAAAACCAGCGTTTGGGCCTCCGCGAATAAAAAAAACTCCGCGAAATATGAAAGAAACTCACGCCGCGCTGTTACTTTTTTGTACTGGCGTTTCTGTGCGGAATCGAGACCCTTCAAGCTACATAAAAAAAAAAGGGGAGAGTCGAGTCAGCCCGCATTTCTCGGCCCTTTGAAAAGAAAATCGCTCTCTTCCCCCGTCTCCCGCGCTGCCGCCGATGTATATAAAAAGGAGCACATCTTTTAGAAAACTGAAGCCCCCTTCCAGTCTCCTGTCTTTAAACCTGGAAGCCATATTAGATCAAGTATGGAGGTCGAGGAGAAGTTATGGAGGTGTATACGCGACGGGGACAGGCTGGTTGTGGCTGTTCGGGAAGAGAGCGCGCAGGTCTGCGGCCCTGGGGCCGATGTCGAGGTTGTGGTTGGGACGAGGTCGTTCGAGGCGTTCAGCAGGGTGTACGGTCCTGTTGCGGTGCCCAGTTACACTGTTGTTGGCGGCGGGACGCGGCAGGCTAGGAGTCAGGGTCGTGGGCAGGTGCGGGGACAGTGCGGGTCGGAGAAGAAACGGGTCCTCGATCTGATAGCGGCGGATAGACTGGAGAGGGAGAGCAAGCGCAGGTGTGGCCGTGCCATTGCCGGGACTGTGGAGCTCGTTGACAAGTTCGGCCGGGGCCGGCATCTACGCGAGACGGATATGTGTACTCTGCAGGTACGGTTCACCAACGGGGACTCTGTGAAGTGCGCGTTCGAGTCTGGGACCACGCTCAAGGCTGTTCGGGAATGGCTGGAGGCGTTCAGAACCGACGGGGAGGTGCCGTACGTGTTTCACAGGAACATCCCGAGGATGGACTATAAGCCAGAGGATGAGCTGAAGACCCTGAGAGAGCTGGACCTGGCGCCCAGATCTATACTGATGATGAGACCGAACGACGCCAGGCCGAGGACTAGGCTCGAGAAGTACAGGAGGAAGAATAACAGCAGTAGTACCACCGGAAGAAGAAACTCAATGCTGAAAGTATTCATTGCTAAGCTCAAGAGATACTGGGTTGATATCGACGGCCAGAAGAACAGTCCTGCTGAAACAATTGGATCTAAAGTTTCCTCTTTTGGTGGACAGCCAACTGACCCCTTAGCGCACAAGGCCAGCACTGAGATTTCAAATAACTCCGCCTATGGTGGGGAACATACAGTATGATAGAAAGATTAAAGAGGGATAAAAGAAAATGGATTCGCCTACAGTATTTTTTTACTTTATATACAGACTTTCATTATAAAGTTCAAGGACTTGAAAAAAAAAAGAAGTAGGTTTCCTCCCATTACATTTTCAATCGATTTATAAATAAATGAATTATTGTTTTTTTTTTTGTTATTTTTTTTATTTCGACTATCAAGATTTTCGAAACAATTGTCCTCTTAGCAGGCTAAGAAACAAAAAAACGGTCTGTTGGCCTTCAGAAATACCTCCAACTACTACAATTGTAAACATCTAATCAGAGGATGAGCTATAATATCATCACAATTTGGAAAGAAAAACAAAAAAACAAAACATATTATTTATTAGTTGTGTTTATTGGTTTTGTTTAGATATATTAGTATATTCCTATTTAAAAACTTGAAAGTCGTTCAGTGTCAATTTAGAAAACTCCTAGATATTTGCAATTTTAAATTTGTGAAATGCTACGAAATGACTATCAATAGTTGTTTATTTTTTTTTCCAGTCAATCCATTATTAAGTGAAAATATTATATAGTTGAACAGAAAACAAAAATTTTTTTTTAAAGTAACGTCATATTGCCAGTGTACTTATTCCTTCATGATATGTCTTCGTTGGCAATCAATTTCTCCTCTACATTTATCCCTTTATTAATGTCCTCTTGGTGTTCAATTACTCTTGGTTTCTCATGGTCCTTGATCTTAAGCTGATTTAGCTGCTCAATCACCTGGTTTTCTTCCTCAGTAGAACTGCCCATCTCAGACACATTGGTGGAATCCTCTGTCGCTAATGGACTGTTTTCTAACATACGTAGCTCTTCCTCCAGCTCTTCATCATCGAATCTTGCTATTTCTGAAGACAGAATTTTGTTAATTTCATCAGCATTCATATTCTCTTCTCTTAACTCTTCTAAAAGATCTTGTACTTTATCCAGTGGACCTATCTGGTCATTGATTGAATGTATAATTGATTTGGAAGAAGTTAAAGCACCAAACAAAATTAGGTTTGATACACTCATATCTAGTTGGTACTGAACTTCCCTGAGGTTGCTTCTAAATGTCAATAATCTTAACAACACTCTTTGAGCAAAAAGTGCTCCCTTTTTGTACTCAATTTGCATCTTCTTGGGTAGTCGCACAAAGCCTTCCTCGAAGATCTTACATCTATATTCATTAACTTCTGATTCATATTTCTCGATGGCACTTTCGAGGTGGTTTGAACATGACTTAACCTCGGCAATCCTTTCATCATTGTCAGAAATTTCAACTCCAAAAGGTTTGTATATGCTTTCCACAAGAGGATCAATTACCTTTACGAGGTTTTCATTGCGCAGGATTATTTTTGCATGGTATTGTAAGTAATCCAAAAACACCTTGTGCTGAAGCTGGTCATCAACGGATAAAATTGTAAACATTCCAGATTGCTCATAAAATTCATTTTTCGGCAGCACCAAGTCGCATATTGTTGTAGCCCTTACAAGGATATTATGTTTTATTACTTCATAAATCGTTTTGTATTTTGCTTCGAGAACCGGCATTATTACAAATGTATCTTCCTTTAAGTAGTGTGAATCGGATTCATTCTTTCTGCTGTTGTATGCACCTGACTTGTTCAATGAGGTCTTCCGAACCCATTTGAGGATTTTTGCGATTGTTCGATCATTATTATCAGAATTAGCATCCTCGAAATCTTGTATTCTCATCAACAATCTTCCACCTACGAGGGAATCGATGACTACATCGAGGCTCTTTGGGATACCATATTCCCTGAGGTAAAAAGACTGTAAAAAAGCGTCACCTGTCCTCAGAAGAATATTATTCCTTTCAGGAAACACATTATCCAACAAATGAGTCTTCCAAGAGTTTATATTAGCTTTGTACCCTTCTGGGTTTACATCTTCAAGCAATCTAAAATCCTTATATAACGACTGTAACCTATTTTTAGATAGCACAGATTGCATATCGAAAAGTTCACTTTAAAAAAAAACTTGTTCCTTCCCTTCTAATAAGTCTGATATTTATAATCGTAGTCCTGATAGTTTCTAATTTTTGTTTTTGTTTTCTTTATATGAAAAAGGAAAAAAGAACCAAAAGCTGTTGTTACTATAATTGAATTATTTGAAAGAGAAGTTCTCTTTCATAAAAGAATGTGCTTCTAAGGACAAGATGTATAAAGCTTTCAGCTTCAAATAGGAACTTTTGTATTATATACCTATTGGTTATTTTATTACTTTTGATTTCCTTGAAATAATAAAAACTATATATTTTTAGATTGTTTCCTACAGTGTTTTCCTCAGGTTTCTCAGAACTGGCCGTATCGAAAGTGCAATTTTTTAAGGTTGATGTTCCTGGAATCCCCCTGGGCCCCGCGCGTTTTCTCTGCGGGGCCCCGGTGCCTCTTCGGAGAACAGATTTTCAGCCGTGCCCTAATAATTTCGTTTTCTTTCTTTTTTTTAGCCCAGAAACCCTCGTACCGGGGCCCTTAAATAATAGGAACAATAAGGTTCGATATGCAGGGACGAACATTCTTCCGTTAATATAAATATTATATTTGATATTAGACTAGTTATACAGATGTAATTTTTTTATCGTTATAGATATAATGAACCGGCGGAGACGATATCTCTGTGGATGAGTTTCAGAACACTCTCCATCTTTTCTTTCAGGTCAGTGTTACCTATTGTGTTTGCGACGTCCACCAGTTCTTTCACTAGCTCTTCCAATCTCTTGAACATCCTGATTAGAGAACCTTCGTAGACATCGGTCATCTTACAAATTTGGGTGAATGTCGCGCCTCTGCACCATTCGTAGACTACCTCCATTAGTTCATGGCGGAAGCTCTCGACGTAGTCCTTTTCTACAACTTCGATCTTCGAGTCCTTCATGATCTTTGCAATCTTCGCCGCTAGTTCTCTGAGATCCTTGAGAGGCTCCGCTAGTTCAGGTTTCAGTTTGGGAGCCTCTTTACAACGTTCCTGGAAGGCAAAACAGGATAATAAAGCAGCCGCTTGCTCTGGTTTCAATGCACTAAAATTACCATTGAAGATCAGCTCCGTTAGTAACAATTCATCACCACTTGAAATTTCGCACGCGACTCTGCCCTTTAGCTCGATGATATCGTTCGGCGTACTGAACCCCAGACGGCGAAGAACTCTTTTGCGTTTACGTAGGTCGTCCAACTGGATCACAGCCTGGGATTCAGTGATTTGTGATTTCAGTTTCTTCATGTCATTAGCTATGGTGTATTTCTTATTATACGCTTCATAGAGCTCTGTCAATTTAACAGAACCACTCAATGGATTATTCTTTAGCTTTTCTTCTAATACGTTGATCTTCTTCTGAAGCTTCATGAAATCCTCGTCTGTGATCTTCATGTTTTTGATTGGATCAATCAGTGGAATGCCGTTAGGAAATCTTCTTTCGACCTCTTTTAAGGATTTTCCAACGGTATCAGTTTGACTGGATGCTTTCACATCCTTTGGCATGAATAACCTCAGGTTGCCAACATTCTTAATGGACGAAAGAGTGATTGGAATGATTGCCGTCATTGATTTCTCGCCCTCTGCAGCCGCACGAATTCCTTCTGGGAATGTTGGGTTAAATGGTTTTAACAGATTTATTGGTGAGTCGACAAACATAGTACAGACAACGACGTTAACGATATAGGAATCATAATCGGAGTATACAGCTGTTGGGTTACGTTTGTTAACTCTTTTGGCAAAATCAACAACAGCAGCCCAGCCATAATATTGGTTGTCTACGGCGACCTCCACAATTCTACCTGGTTGTAAGAAGCTCAAAATATTGGCAGGATGTGTGATGACCTTACGAACATCGTCGTAGTATCCGTTTAGTGTTTGTTTGATCTCGAAATATTCTTTTATACCAGATTCGTCCTCTATATGAATATCATCATACACTTTTTGGTATTCAATTAATTTCTTTTCCATTATTGGAACAGAGATGACATTCTGGAATTGGAAGAACGAATTCTCTAACATGAATTCAGGTGAAATACCTTCAACCCTCATTAAGTTCAAAATCATATTATAACCCAAATGGAAAGCAGAATCCAATCTATCAGCTTGGCCCTTGACCATACCCTTTGCAACCTGAGGTTCCATCTTCTCATCGATCATCATAATAACGATACCACGGTCATCAAGACCACGACGACCTGCACGACCGGACATTTGAATATATTCACCACCAGACACCCACCTAAATTGTTGACCATCCCATTTCCTGACTGAGGTAAACACAACTGTTTTGGCAGGCATGTTTAAACCAATAGAGAAGGTTTCTGTAGCAAACAACACTTTCAGGAAACCTTCCTGGAATAGAATCTCGATGACTTCCTTTAAAATTGGTAGTAATCCAGAATGGTGGATACCAATACCTCTTCTTAGTAGAGGTAAAATATGCTTGATTTGTGGCAATTCTCTGTCATTTTCTGGAAGTAACGCAATGGCATTGGTGAAAATCTTAGTTAGCGCATCCTTTTCATCATCAGAATTGAAATCCAATTTGGACATCTTTAGTGCTAGTTCTTCGCAATCACGTTTACTAAAGGAAAAAACAATAACAGGGTTGTATTTCTTCTTCCAGATCATCTTGACAATCTTATAAATATCACCCTTTGCATCGCCTTTGGAGACACCACCTTTGAATGTTTGGCCCTTTTTACCGCGCACTTCAGTTGAGTTCGGGTCGTCACCAGTCTGATTACTTATAGAGGCCATTGCCTTTTGAAAATTTTCCTCTCTGAAAGTACTCTTCTCATCCACAACTAGATATATACCATCACCATGAGCTGGGAATAAATAGTGTTGCAGAGGCGTTGGACGGAAATTGGTATAAACAATATGACAAGGTTGAGAATGGATTTTACATATCCATTCAGCAAATTCCATAGCATTTGGAATTGTAGCTGATAGGAAAACGTAACGGACCTTATCAGGTAGCAAGATAATAGTCTCTTCCCAAACAACACCACGTTCTTTATCCCTCATATAATGAACTTCATCAAAAACAACCCATGCCACCTCTCTCATGACCTCACTACCCCTGTAAAGCATACTCCTCAAAATTTCGGTTGTCATAACAAGACAACCAGCATCTGGATTAATGGTAATGTCACCGGTCATTAAGCCAACATCACCAAATTCAGCTAATAGTTCTCTATATTTCTGGTTTGACAAAGCTTTTATTGGAGATGTATAGATAACTCTTTGTTTTTCTCTTAGAGATTGTGCAATTGCATATTCAGCAACAACAGTCTTACCAGCAGATGTGTGAGCAGACACTAGCACAGATTCACCTCTATCAATACAAGAAATTGCAGTATCTTGGAATGGATCAAGGGTAAAAGGGTAGGTACGAGCTTCATTAGTTCTTTTGTGTTGACCAATTGGTTTATAGTCATAATTAGGAGGGAGTGCAACTTGGTGACGAACTTGATGGGATAACTTGACTTTACCATCTTCATCGGCGTCGGTAGTTGCGTTAGAAGATAAACCAGCGGACGCATCGACTTCTCTAGAAGCCTCCTGTTCGAAATCATCAGCAACAATTGGAATTATTTTAGAAGATTCCTTGTCACTGTGCGATTTATTTGGTCTTATTCTTTTTGAGGAATCTTTGGTTTCTTCACCTTCTTCTAAAACATGTTTTCTATCAGAAGCCTCTGTCCTCTGGACTTCACTGACTTCCAATTCTGTTGTTGCTTCATCTGATTCATTTGGGACCTCTTCTGGAGCAGCTGAGAATACATCAAATAAATCTTTCGAATCCATAATTCTAGACAACAGTTATTACAGCTCCTTCCAAAATCGTCGTTATATATTTCAATTTATTTAATAGTGGTGGAGAGAAATATAATACTATGAACTAAAAATAACGGTCTTCATTGCTCATCTACCTCATCGCATAATTTTTTTTTCAGCTTCTTTTAAATTTTTTCAACTCCATTTTCTTACCCGGAATTATTCTATATCGCAGCTCAAAGATTCTTTCATTACATAGTTAAGTGTTAGTTTTACTAGTAATAGTTTTGGTATACTGGTAGGATTAATATATGATTTTGAGATTCATAACGAAATAGAAACTTATTAAGCAGCAACAAGTTATTTATAGCTTTTTTCCAGGGTGTCGATTATATAAAATTATTTATTTACTGTTGTAATGCCGGATTCTGGTGGTATGTTGTGAATATTTTTTAGAACATTCCATTTCTCTCGATCATATTCGCTCATTATAATATCTGGATATATGTCAGTAGATGAAGTTTTTGCGGATTCGACAGATATTCCACTGGTATCTCTAATTCTGGTTTCCTTTGTGCTAGGATTTATATGAACTTCCTCGGAAGCTTTATTTGCAGTCTGTTGATAAAGGGTGGATTTTGATTCTTTCTTAAATAATACTGGAACATCTAATCGAACATCGGCGGCAACACTATGGCGTCGTAAATCGGGATCGTTTAACCCTTTTGAAGTGTTGTTCCTACTGACGCTCGATTTTGAGGGTGAATTATTTTCGTTCCCCTGAAGAGTTCTGATGTAACTGAAATCTATACTTTTATTAACTTTATGGCTGAAGCTATTAGAGTATTTCAACCCCATTACCTTGTTCTCATTGTTAGATGTAGAGGTGAAGGTGTCCGATATGTTAGAGAAGGAAAGTTTCTGGCTTAGTTTTTGCCTTCTCATTGATTTTGTGGGAGGTGATTGTAAAGAAACATTGCCTGGATTAAATTGATTTAGTAAAGAATTACCTCTTGAATGGCCTAAAAAATTTGATATTCTGGTATGTGATTTTTTATGCCCAAGACTACCTGTTCCTGAAATGACAGAGATAACTGATTTTGTTGGTGAATGTTTTGTAGTTACATCATGGGATGTGCAATTGTCAATGATAAAGGAGGATGAGAAATTTTGGTTAAGACTTTCTTCCATAACGTCATCGTCAATACTTTCGTGATCTTCTTCCTCGTGTAAATATTCGTCTAAGGCACTAATCGCATCCATGTTGACACTACTTTTCTCAGAAGCTCCATGTGAAGAAATCATAGTATCTGGTTGTGGCTGGTCTTCATCCTTTATTCCAGTAACATGTTCCTCAATAGTACTGCTACTGCAATTATCAGAGATTCGTTTCAATGGAAAACTGAAAGACGAAGAAGTTTGAATTCCTAATCCTGCTAATGGTAAAATATCAGCCTTTTTTTGTGGAGTTTGTATTTCTAATCCATCCAAGGACACACTATTTTCATTTTCTTGTAACGTTTCTAATTTTTTTGAGTTAAAATCGGGTACCTTTACTGTATTGTCTAGTGTAAACACTGGCAGCAATAGGCTTTTTGGCCTTGAATCTACTCTATTCATGAAAGAGTCCTTATTTTTCTCCCACATCTCTAAGGATATACTACTTGGATAGTTAATATGCTCAGAGCTTGGTAATTCATTAAATTCATATTCATGATCATGTACCTGTGGAATACTATGCAAATCAAAATTGTCTAGAATATTATCAGAATCCACAGATAAAGTTTTTGAAATATTATTCTCCAGTGGAGGAGGTAATAATGGTGATGCATTTTCAAACTGGTTGAGAAAAACAGGAGTTGACGGTATTTCCTTATTTGCTCTTAAATATGGCGGAAGAAGGAGATTATCAAATCTACCGATTGCATTCCGTTCATCTTCAAGTTGTGGAGAGTGCATTAGTTCAAATGGTTGGTTCTTTTGTTGAACATCTTCAAATATCAAAGAACGCGAAGTATTATCTAATTTTGATTCCTTGTCCGTTACAGAACCAACAAACGGTATTAAGCCCTTCGAAAATTCCGATAGTTCAGAAAATATGGTTCCTCTTTTATCTACTGATGTAGATTCCATGGTTGTTTTATTAGACACTTTGACGTTAGAGTAATTTATGGAATTGCTATGCTTACTCCTAAATTTTTTGTTAAGTCTCCTGAATCTAGTCAGAATCTTTTGTTTCCTCCACTTTGTATTAGGTGATTCGTTGCAGTTATTTGTCATTATCTTGTTACCTAATGGATGTACCACGACTGAACCTTGTGATAAGTGATTAGAATTGTACCTTGCCTGAATATCTTTTGTTCCAACTTCTGTTGGGTTTACCTGCTGGTTTTTGATTACATGATCAGCTTGAGGAATCTTTTCTGTGGAATTATCTTGTAACCTTTTCAATTTATTTTCAAAATCCATGCTTGGTGTCAATGTTTGGGCAGAGTTTTTTGTTGGAATGAACTTCTCTTCATACATCTGATTTACGTTTCCAGAAGGATCAATTGGCGTAGTTTTGTTGCACGTTATGGAACTGACACCCAATGCAATGCCGCTTATCAGAAAATTTAGAACCAATACTGATTGTAACGCAGTAAGGACATGTTTTTCTTTCTTCGTCAGCATTGAATTAAACTGCGTGGTGTTCACCTTATGAAACAAATACACATTGCACCATAGCGTTATATTTTGCAAAATGAACGGAATAATAACATTATTAATTGATAGACTGTTTACCTGTAGTGCGTATTTGATATTTATCAGCTTCACATCATGAGTAAATATGAGCAAGGAATACAAACCCGAAATGAATGTGACACATACAATTACAATTAAATCTCCTTCCACTTTGTGGATTTCACTGAGAAGTGCAATTGCTAATGAACCAGCTGCCAAAGATATCAATCCGCTCACCCATCGCAACTGAGAATTCCAGTAGGTATGTCGACTCATCAATACTTAGAGTTTATTATCGAAAAAAAAAACAAAAAAAGGTTGGAATAGTTACTTTTTAACAATTCCTGAGGGAAAGAATATGTACCAGCGCCAATTATCAATATGGTTCTGTTTAACAAATGTAGATATTTTTTTTGCCCGTTGTTATAAGAGAATTCCAAACCAATATATCTTAAATAAGGAAGCTTTTAGCCAATGTTTGATACCAGATCATTATTGAAGGAAAAAAACCTTGTTCAAAGTGGATTTATGAAGCAATTTTAAAAAAAATACGTTTCTGTTTCAAATCAACTAAAGGATCGATGATCAAGATCTATTCTCCTGCTACTCTCCCTATGTTCATGTTATCCATAATATTGAAAAATGGACATATCAAGGTATTTTTATTTACGGATTTCCCTTTTAGGAAAAATCTTTAAAAATATGCATTTGTTTTCATTTCCCTCAAAATTGATGAAAAAATAATTTCAACTTCGATATGAACAAAGGATGCCAAGATGCCAAATGCTGGTTCAGTTCTAATTCACGTTTTGACAGGTAACTACACATTTTGTATCGCATTGCTTGCCCTGACGTCGATCAGAGTAGTTTACCTATGAAGCGTTAAGCGGGTGAAGCAATAATAGTTCCGTTAAAGTAGTCCGTTATTGATACTGGGTGGACTCGATTTGTTGCAGAATTGCCCAAACGTGGGAATTAAGCAGTGGATTTATAATATTGATCTTTATTTTTAGATAGTCACCATATTTTTACATTTTCCACTTTCATCACTTTCTTATTTTTCGATGACTTGCAGAAAAGAAAAAGAGATTGTTCTCCCATAATCACCTCTTAATGTTTTAATAGACGCCATAAGTGCAGAGGGACTAATCAAAAACGGATAACTAAGGATAGTTCAAAGACTATTTTTAAAATTTGCCATCTTAAATAATGCCTACGGGTTCCTTTCAATCATTATTTTCGAGGATAATACCTCGAAATGAAAGCTCATCGAAAGATAGCGACAAAAAAGTAACACGAAGGAATAATTTAAGTCCCAAATATGATACAGCTGAGGGAAATAGACTTTCTCCAAGAACGCAGAGCTCTGTTGGGTCCAGTCACCCATCTGGTAATAATAGGATTTCATTCAGATTTTTAAGAAGTCCGAGGAACTCATTTGAGAGGAATAATAGAAATTACTCTAATAGCACATTTAAAGAAAGACGTATAGCAAGGGGAACTACCTGTGACGTTGTTCTTGTTATGGATGGTAGACTTGGGAAAATTGTGGCCAAAAAAATATATACCACCGACCGTGATCCTTCCAAAGATTATAGGGATAATATGGCTAAGGTATTACAAAATGAATATGTGGTGTTGTCGAAATTGAAACAGTCGAAATTTGTGGTTGATGCCTACGCCATAAATCTAGGAAGTAAGACCATTACGATGGAATATATGCCATTTAGTCTTAGTCGAGTACTGTTCATGGATTTATACCCTACCGTCGCCGAGAGAAAATGTTATTTTGGACAAATTTGTGAGGCAGTGAGGTATCTACATTCACATGGTGTAATACACCGAGATCTAAAATTGGAAAACATAATGATCTGTGAGGATGCGTGCAAGATAAAGCTTGTTGATTTTGGTGTAGCTGTGATAACTGAATCACCTACCAGATTAACGGATTGTAAAGGTATTTGTGGAACTGAAGCACTGATGGCACCAGAAGTTCTTTCAACGATTACTTACAGTGGTCAACCAGCTGATTGTTGGTCCTTGGGTATTATTTTGTATCAAATGTTTAATGCTGTACGATCGGAAGGTAGATGGAGGCCGATATACCCTTGGACAGCTGCCAGAGTGTCTGACAAAGAATTTAAAAAATACAGTGAAAGTGGTGAAACATTTACTCTGCGAAATATTGAGGATGATGAAGATTTAAAATGCCTTATACTTCAATTTCTAGAGATTGATGTTGGTGCAAGATTAACGATAGATTCGATTTTAATCACAAAGTTCATCTCATCTGTTAGAAGTTTGAAACATGATCATGATAGAACGTTACGTATGTGTAATAGAATGTTTGGCGTGAAAAACCTGTAATTATAGAAACAGATTTTTACAGATTCTGGGTAGATATTAATTTGTAAATATATATGTCACATCATCACCTTGTACAAAAATTTACTTATCTCGTTCTATACAAAATGACCTCTGACTGTTTAAAGTATCGTCTACCGTCCTCATCGATTATAACCAGACTCAAATAGTTCTTGACATTGAATTGATTATTTGACATTGTTGGTGTTAAATTGTAGCCCCCAAGAAATAGTCGTATAGGTATTGTTTCCCCTTTGACTGGTGAGCCATCCATTATTTCATATCTGACTGCTGTTGTATCTGTTAGCATATTTCCTGTATGTAAGCCTGAGGACTCCCTTGTTATTAAACTTAGTTCCATATGTTTTATCTTAAGTCGTGACAAAAGAAAGTATATTCTTCCTACTATTACATCCTTTAGGGAAAATTGTGACTTGGAGTACTCGAATTCAATATGTAAACAGTTTTCAATACCAATGTCTAATTTGACTGGTTTTCTGACCATATCTGTTCTGTCATTTGTATCTGCTTCTTGTTCACCATCTTCTTCTGTAGTGTTTCCGGTGGGGCCATTTGTATCTATTATATTTTTCGACAGATCATTATACAGATAAACCCATATTCTTTTCATTTTGGATATATCTGCGGACTTTCGTATCATTGTCACTTTCACAGCATAAGTAACGTCGACATTTTTGCCCCTATATGATTCGAACTGCTTATTAATATCTTTAAATGAGAAGGGGATTGTTTTTGTATGTTGGAGATCACCGGGCGGGCAAAGATCATAACTCAATGTAAGGAATTGATCAACAGACTTCTTCTTGGCGTCAACACTAGCACCAAAAGCAGATTGCGACGACATGCTGCCAGAATTGCCGTTGTTATTAACCATGTCAATTGAGCCAATTACTGATACCTTAACACCTAAGTGGTCAACCCTCTTACCATCTCGAACCCTAAGTGTCACAATACCCGCAATAGACTCACCATCTTCATATAAAGGATAGCTCTCTTTCAATGTCTTGGATCCTGCCGGGGTTGCGATATCCACATGCTTCCTAGTTTCTTCCCCGTCTAATTGGATTTCTATATCTACTGGCGCTTTGAAAAACATGTTCGTAAGATGGCTGTTCTATAATATTTAAGCTTTTCCATTGATCCATCTACCTTTTGAATAAAACAGTGTATCTAAATCTGTTTTATATCCAGGCGTGCTCTTTCCCTTTTGCCTGGGGCGCTCGGTTCCCTTACAATAGGAACTGAACCAATAAGTGGTCACGTGGCCAGCAAGAAAACAGGTCCAAATATAATGCAACCACTTATATATTAAAGTTAGCAACTGTACCATGATTAGAACAATGATTCGTGGGGATAGAAACCAATATTATATAGAATGAACACTTGCATTAGGGAACAACAAAAAAAATATAGATATATTTACAGTTGTGTGGTGACGATACTATAGATACTTGGTAGAGAGTACTTATTAACTTTCAGGTGGGATGAGGGTTTTCATTTATTCACTGTCTTCATAGACATGCATTTTTGATACTATTCTTTCGTCTTGAACCAGTTTTTGGGTCCATTCACTATTCTTTTCAATACCTTTGCTAACCCATTGGCTTGGCCAATCCTCTTCTTCTTCTACTGCAAGATCAATATGTTTCTTTGGTATGTAATCAATGATATTCTTTTGTTCGACCACTTTTTCAGTCTTTGCACACACTTCTTCGACAAAATACCTTCTTTGGTAAAATCTGTAAATTCTCTCAGGGATTGTTAGGAACCCAATAAGGTTTGGCACTGGTACGACCAATATTGGCTGGTATAGTAATGACGGGACATTATTTCTAGGGTTTTTTAAGACATCGGAACCTTCTAAGTATGGTTTTAATTCAGGTGGTATTTCTGTAGTATTGAATGCATCTCTCTGTATATATGGTTTTTGTAGTTTGATTTTTGTCCCTGATTCTTCTTCTTCTGCGTCTTCTCCTTCTTCCGCTTCTTCATTTTGAACCTGCTTTTCATTTTCATCCCGTTTTTCCTGACTATCTTTGGCTTCTATTCCTTCTGTGGTGGTGGTATCCTCAGTTTTCAATAATTTTGACCCAATTTGCGTCTCTTTTGTATTCAGATCGTCATGCTCTTCGACAGGTGGATCCAGTGGGCCGAGTAAACCCTCATGCAGCCCAGTTAGATACTCTTTATACGCTCCCCTGCCAACACAAATAACTCCACCTGTCAACTCTGGATCGGAGATCAAGGAATCTTCTTCCACAATTGAGTTTAGTTTCGGTAGTTTTCTGTAAATCCCCATAACGTTCCTGAAGTCAAACTCTTGCTTGAACTTCAAGCCTTGTTCCGGATCAAACTGTTCCTCTTCTGTATCGCTATTCTTATCAGATCTTTTCCAAGGTACAATTTTTGAAATTATGTAGTATTTATTTCCATTTTTTTTGCTATCACCAATGTCTTTATTTTCCTCACCATTCTCGTTGCTAGCCAAAATTTCTCTTCTGATTTGTCTTATCCTAGAGGCCACCTCAGTTCTAATCAAACCTTGTCTATCTTCTTCGATAACTTCGTAATCTAAGCCTGCATAGAATAGTATAGGTTTAATATACCTTCTCCACACTTTTAAAGATGTATCCAAATAGTCGTTCGGAGGCGGCGCAATAAAAACAGTAATCTTCCGTGGCGACCTGGCAACATCGCAGTGTTCGGACGAGTGCGGTTTCACTTGCTCACAGTACTTGTTAATGATCTGTCTTTGCTTGTACTTATCATAGCCGATACCGCTCAATGACCCGGCAAGTACGGTCCAAAAAATCGTCCAGTTCCTGGAGGGAAGCTTAACACTGCCTAGGCCTAATGCCTTTAGAGCAGGATTCATAATTGTTCACGTTTTATGACCAAAAAAAAACCACTCCAATGTGTTTAACAATCCTCTAAAATCATCATCTTTTCAAAAAAGATTTTTTTTTTTTACTTTTGATTCGCAGCGATAATCGTCAGTAGTAATGTATAGAAATTAGCATAAGATATATAAATTGGTGCGGCTCCATCTCCACTTGATCTATAGT